>JAUMJL010000410.1:0-19113 GCA_033558185.1 Dromococcyx pavoninus | reverse complement strand
AAGTTTTATTCCAGCAGCAGAAGCTCCCGGGGAAGAGGGGGGGGGGGGGGGAACCCCCCATTTCCCACCCCACAGGGTGATGGGGACATTGGGGGGGGGAGGGGGGACCAGGACGGAGAGCAGAGGGGACCTGGGGACGGAGCCCTCGGTGGGAACAGGGTGGGGGGGGGCACTGGCTCGGGTTGACTGGGGGGAGAGGGGGGTGTTTTGAGGGGACAGGGGTGGTTTTGGGGGGGGCACAGGGGGTTTTGGGGATCCCCCCCCCATCCTCCTGGGGAGGGGTGCTCAGCTGGCCAGGACATCGGAGGACTCGGACACCAACTTCCCATCGCGGGTCTCGATCTTCTTGATGACGATGGCCCGGGATTTGGTGAGGGAGGGGCTTTCCAGCGGGGGGGAGGGCACAGCGTAGCTGGAGCTGGAGCTGGAGAAGGAGGTGGCAAAGCCCCCCCCGAAGCCCCCCGCGAACCCCCCCCCGAAGCCGGATGCTGCGGGAGAAGAACCAGCCATCAGCTTGGTGGCACCCAAGGGTGGCACCCAAGGGTGGGGGGTCCCGGCCACCCCCAGCCCCAACCTTACCCGAGTACCCCAAGGTCTTGGTCTGGATGCTCAGGTTTTGCATCCCCGACTCCAGCCTGGTGGGAGAAATGGGGGGGGGGGGGGGGACACTGAGGGTCAGGAGGGGTGGACCCCAGCACCCAGGGATGGATCCTGGCACCCAGGGATGGGTCCTGGTACTCAGAACCCAGGGATGGGTCCTGGCACCCAGGGATGGATCCTGGCACCCAGGGATGGGTCCTGGTACCCAGGGATGGACCCCAGCACCCAGGGATGGATCCTGGCACCCAGGGGTGGACCCCAGCACCCAAGGATGGATCCTGGTGTGTGAGGATGGACCTTGGCACCCAGGGATGGATTCTGCTACCCAGGGATGGGCCCCGGCACCGAGGGATGGATCGTGGTACCCAGGGATGGATCCCAGCACCCAGAGATGGATTCAGGTACCCAGGGATGGAACCTGGTATGTGGGGATGGACCCTGCCACCCAGGGATTGGATCCTGGTACCCAGGGGTGGATCCTGGCACCCAGGGATAGGTCCTGGTACCCAGGGATGGACCCCGACACTCCTGGCACCACGGGATGGATTCTGGTACCCAGGCACCCAGAGATGGATCCTGGCACCCAAGGATGGGTTCTGGCACCCAGGGATGGATTCTGGTACCCAGAGCTGGATCCTGGCACCCAGGGATGGACCCCAGCAGCCAGGGAAGGATTCTGGTACCCAGGGATGGACCCAGGCACCCAGAGATACATCCTGGCACCCAGGGATGGATCCTGGTATGTGAGGATGGACCCCGGCACCCAGGGAAGGATTTTGGTACCCAGGGATGGATTCTGGTAACCCAGGAATGGACCCAGGCACCTAGAGATAGATCTTGGCACCCAGGCCCAGCACCCAGAGATAGAGCCTGGCACCTAAGGATGGGTCCCAGCACCTAGGGATGGATTCTGGTACCCAGGGGTGGATCCTGGCACTCAGGGATGGACCCTGGCACCCAGAGATAGATCCTGGCACCTAAGGATGGGTCCCAGCACCTAGGGATGGATTCTGGTACCCAGGGGTGGATTCTGGCACCCAGGAATGGATCCAGGCACCTAGAGATAGATCCTGGCACCCAGGCCCAGCACCCAGAGATAGAGCCTGGCACCTAAGGATGGGTCCCAGCACCTAGGGATGGATTCTGGTACCCAGGGGTGGATCCTGGCACTCAGGGATGGACCCTGGCACCCAGGGATGGATTCTGGTACCCAGGGATGGACCCTGGCACCCAGAGATAGAGCCTGGCACCTAAGGATGGGTCCCAGCACCTAGGGATGGATTCTGGTACCCAGGGGTGGATCCTGGCACTCAGGGATGGACCCTGGCACCCAGAGATAGATCCTGGCACCTAAGGATGGGTCCCAGCACCTAGGGATGGATTCTGGTACCCAGGGGTGGATCCTGGCCATGGGATGCAGGAGGTGGAATGGCAACGAGATACAGGATGTGGCATATAGGATGCTCATGGATAGGGGATGCAGGATGTCCACAGGATGCAGAATGCCCACAGGATACGAGATGCAGGGTGTCTATGGGATGCAGGGTGCCCATGGGATATGGAATGCCCATGGGATACAGGATGCCCATGGGTTGAGGGATGCCCACATGACGTGGGATGCAGGATGCTCGTCGGATATGGGATGCCCGTGGATACAGGATGCTCACAGGATATGGGATGTAGGATGACTACAGGATGTGGGATATGGGATGCCCATGGATACAGGATGAGGGATGCACATGGGATGTGGGATATGGAATGCCCATGGGATGTGGGATAAGGGATATGGAATGCCCATGGGATGTGGGATGTGGAATATGGGATGCCCATGAATACAGGATGCAGGATACAAGAAGTAGGATGCCAATGGATACAGGATGCAGGATATGGGATGGGATACCCATGGATACAGGATGTGGGACACAAGATGCCCAGGGACAGGAGGAGGATGCAGGATGCCCATGGAATGCCCATGGGGTGTGGGATGAGGGATATGGGATACCCACGGATATGGGATACAGGATGCCTACGGGCTGTGGGATGCAGGGTGTGGGATGCAGGATATGGGAGCCCATGGCTGCAGGATGCCCACAGGATGCAGGTTCCTGGATTCCATGGATCCCACGGGATACAGGTCCCATCACATCACACCCAGCAAGGCAGGGGTGGCCCCACCTGCTCTCCTCTCCTTCCAGGAGCTTCCTGTAGGTCGCAATCTCGATGTCCAGGGCCAGTTTGACGTTCATGAGCTCCTGGTACTCACGGAGCTGCCGGGCCATGTCCTGCTTTGCCTTCTGCAGGGCGGCCTCCAGCTCTGCCAGCTTCCCCTTGGCATCCTTCAGGGCCAGCTCCCCGCGCTCCTCGGCCTCGGCGATGGCCGTCTCCAGGCTGGATCTCTGCAACAGGCGCCCACGAGGTGACCGGGAGAAGGGGCTTGGGGGGGATTCCTCGTGCCCCAGCACCCCTGGTGCCCCAGCACCCATTGCTCCACAGCGCCCTGTGCCCCAACCCCAGCATCCCCCACATCCCAGAATCCCTCACGTCCCAACACCTCTCACCCCAAAGCATCCCTCACTTTCCAGCACCTGCCATCCCCCGACTTCCCTTGGCCCCAACATCTCCTTCCTCCCAGTATCCCTCATTCCCCAGTGTCCCCCACAATCCAGCATCTGCCACCCTCAGTATCCTTCATCCCCCAGCATCTCCAGCCCCCCAGCACCCCTCATTCCCCAGCATCCCCCATTCCTCAGCATCCTTCGCCCCCCAGCATCTCCCCCATCCCAGCATCTCCACCCCAGCATCTCCCCCATCCCAGTATCCCCCATTCCTCAGCACCCCTCACCCCCCAGCACGCCCACATCCCAGCATCCCCTGTCCCCCATCATCCCCCCATCCCAGCATCCCGAGCCCTCAGCATCCTTCATCCCCTCAGCATCCCCCCATCCCAGCATCCCCACCCTCAGCATCCTTCACACCCTCAGCATCCCCACCTCTCAGCATCCCCCCATCCCAGCATCCCCATCCCTCAGCATCCTTCACCCCCTCAGCATCCTTCAACCCCTCAGCATCCCTTACCCCAGCATCCCCACCCCTCAGCATCCTTCACCCTCAGCATCCCCCATCCCAGCATCCCCATCCCTCAGCATCCTTCACCCTCAGCATCCCCCATCCCAGCATCCCCACCCCTCAGCATCCTTCACCCCCTCAGCATCCTTCACCCCCTCAGCACCCCCCCATCCCAGCATCCCCACCCCTCAGCATCCTTCACCCCCTCAGCATCCTTCACCCCCTCAGCATCCCCCATCCCAGCATCCCCATCCCTCAGCATCCTTCACCCCCTCAGCATCCTTCACCCCCCAGCATCCCCCCCATCCCAGCATCCCCATCCCTCAGCATCCTTCACCCCCCTGCATCCCTTACCCCCTCAGCCCCCCCCCATCCAGATTATCGCCCCCCAAGGGCCGGTGCCTCCTTGGATATGAGGTTACCAAGGCCTGGATCTCAGGGATGGGGGATACCTGGAGGGACTCTTGGGGTGGGAGGAGCGAGACAGCGTCTCCCTGACTTTCCCCCCTTTCTCCCCCCCTCGGGGCCTTTTCCCAGACCTGTTTTTTGAGGGCCTCAATCTCTGCCTGGGTCCTCTGGATGAGCCTGTTGAGCTCGTTGATCTCCCCGCGGGTGTTCCGCAGGTCGTCCCCGCACTTCCCCGCCGTCGTCTTCAACTCCTCGTACTGTGGGGCCCAGGATGGAGATGGGGATCCTCTTCCCACCCCCCAAAATCCCAAAACCAATCTCTCTTCCCCCCGCCCCCCCCCAGAAAAAAATCAGGGAGATTCTTTCCAGGAGGGAGGCTCCAGGTTGGGTTTGGAGCTGGGAATCTCTCCCACGCGGCAGCCGCTGCCCCCGGGGCAGGGAGGGAGTTGGTCCGGTTGGGTCAGAGGGTGAAGACAGAGAGAGGAGGAGGAGGAGGAGGAGGAAAGAGCCTGAGATTCCTTCATCCTGGATCAGGGAGCAGTGGGGGGGAGGTTGGGGCATAGAATCGTGGAATGGGTTGGGTTGGAAGGGACCTCAAAGCCCATCCAGTTCCAATTCCATGGACAGGGACACCTCCCACTGGATCAGGGGGCTCCAAGCCCCGTCCAACCTGGCCTTGGACACCTCCAGGGATGGGGTAAACTGGGACTGGTAACCCAGGAGGAACACAGAGATGTTCTCCAAGGAAGTGGATGTGGGGTAGGGAAGACCAAAGCCCACCTGGAGTCACATCTGGCAAGAGATGGGAATCATAGAATCATAGAACCATGGAATGGGTTGGGTTGGAAGGGACCTCAAAGCCCATTGAGATCCATGGGCAGGGACACCTCCCACTGGATCAGGGGGTCCAAGCCCCATCCAACCTGGCCTTGGACACCTCCAGGGATGGGGACAACACAGCTGTCCTCATCCTGACATAGAATCATGGAATCCTGGAGTGGTTTTGGGTTGGAAGGGACCTCAAAGGCCATCCAGATCCAGTTCCACGGACAGGGCCACTGGACCAGGAGGCTCCAAGCCCAAACCCAGTTTGGATGAAACACCTCCAGGGATGGGGAGAGGAGGAGGAAGGAGCCCGTTTCCTTCATCCCAGGGGGTGGGGGAGGCTGGAGCACCCCCCAGCTCACCTTGACCTGGTAGATGCTCTCGGCCTCGGCGCGGCTCCGGTTGGCGATGTCCTCGTACTGCGCCCTCACCTCGGCGATGATGCCCTCCAGGTCCAGGCTGCGGTTGTTGTCCATGGAGAGGACCACGGAGGTGTCAGAGATCTGGGATTGCAGCTCCCGGAGCTCCTGTGTGGAGACAAAGCTCAGCACGGGCAGCTCAGTGAACGTGGGACCCCCCCCCCGTGGCAAGGGACACCCACCATGGCAAGGGACCCCCACCCATGGCAAGGAACCACCACCCATGGCAAGGGACCCACTACATGGCAAGGGACCCCCTCCATGGAAAGGGCCTCCCCCACGGTAAGGGAACCCCCCCCAATGGCAAGGGACCCCCCCATGGTGAGGGACCCCCCTCATTGCAAGGGACCCCCCCCCCATGGCAAGGAACCCCCCCCATGGCAAGGGATCCCCACCCATGGCAAGGAACCACCACCCATGGCAAGGGATGCCCCCCCCCCCATGGTAAGGTCCCCCCCAATGGCAAGAGACCCCCCCCATAGCAAGGGACGCCCCCCATGGCGAGGGACCCCCAATGGCAAGGGACCCCCCACCACATGGCAAGGGACCCCCCCCATGGTAAGGGACCCCCCACATGGCAAGGGACCCCCCCATCAAAAAGGCCTCCCCCATGGCAAGATCCCTCCACCCCGTGGCAAGGGACCCCCCCATAGAAAGGGACCCTCCCCATGGCAAGGGACCCCCCACCCTATGGCAAGGACACCCCCCAATGGCAAGAGACCCCCCCCCCCCCACCCATGGGAAGGAACCACCACCCATGGCAAGGAATCACCACCCATGGCAAGGGACCCCCCCCCCTCAATGGCAAGGAACCTTCCCCCGTGGAAAGGGACCCTCCCCATGGCAAGGGACCCCTCCCCATGGCAAGGGACCCCCCCCCCCATGGCAAGGGACCCTCCCCATGGCAAGGGACCCCTCCCCATGGCAAGGGACCCACCCCCATGGCAAGGGACCCCCCCCCATGGCAAGAGACCCCACCCATGGCAAGGGACTCCCCCCATGGAAAGAGACCCCTCCATGGCAAGGGACTCCCCCATAGAAAGGGACCCCCCACCCATGGCAAGGGACCCCTCCCCATGGCAAGGGACCCCCCCATAGAAAGGGACCCCCCACCCATGGCAAGGGACCCCTCCCCATGGCAAGGGACCCCCCCATAGAAAGGGACCCCCACCCATGGCAAGGGACCCTCCCCATGGCAAGGGACCCCCCCCCCCATGGCAAGGGGACCCTCCCCATGGCAAGGGACCCCTCACCATGGCAAGGGACCCACCCCCATGGCAAGGGACCCCCCCCATGGCAAGAGACCCCACCCATGGCAAGGGACTCCCCCCATGGAAAGAGACCCCTCCATGGCAAGGGACCCCCCCATAGAAAGGGACCCCCCACCCATGGCAAGGGACCCCTCCCCATGGCAAGGGACCCCCCCATAGAAAGGGACCCCCCACCCATGGCAAGGGACCCCCCCCATGGTAAGGGACCCCCCACATGGCAAGGGACCCCCCACCCATGGCAAGGGACCACCACCCATGGCAAGGGATGCCCCCCCCATGGTAAGGTCCCCCCAATGGCAAGAGACCCCCCCCATAGCAAGGGACCCCCCCCATGGCGAGGGACCCCCAATGGCAAGGGACGCCCCACCACATGGCAAGGGACCCCCCCCATAGAAAGGGACCCCCCACATGGCAAGGGACCCCCCCATCAAAAAGGCCTCCCCCATGGCAAGATCCCTCCACCCCGTGGCAAGGGACCCCCCCATAGAAAGGGACCCACCCCCATGGCAAGGGACCCCCCACCCATGGCAAGAGACCCCTCCATGGCAAGGGACCCCCCACCCTATGGCAAGGACACCCCCCAATGGCAAGAGACACCCCCCCCACCCATGGGAAGGAACCACCACCCATGGCAAGGAATCACCACCCATGGCAAGGGACCCCCCCCTCAATGGCAAGGAACCTTCCCCCGTGGAAAGGGACCCTCCCAATGGCAAGGGACCCCTCCCCATGGCAAGGGACCCCTCCCCATGGCAAGGGACCCCCCCCACCCATGGCAAGGCCCCCCCCCCCTCACCTCATCGTAAAGCTGCCGCAGGAAGTTGATCTCGTCGGTCAGGCTCTCCAGGCGCCCCTCCAGCTCCACCTTGGTCATGTAGGCTTCATCCACATCCTGGGGGGGCACAGGAGACCCCCCCCCCCGTCAGCCCCCCACACACACACCAGGAGAACCCCCAATCCCAGCAGCACATCCCCCCCCCCAACCCATATCAGCCCCAGCCCCCCCCCTCCCACAGTCCCCTCTCTCCATTAGCACCCCCCTTTCTGGCAGCCCCCCCATCCCTGGCAGTGCCCCCCCCCAACAGCCCCCCCCTCACTGGCAGTGCCCCCCCCCAACAGCCCCCCCCTCACTGGCAGTGCCCCCCCCCCCCCAGCAGCCCCCCCATCCCTGATAGTGCCCCCCACACACAGCCCTCCCATCCCTGGCAGTGCCCCCCCCCCACAACAGCCCCCATTCCCACTGCCCCCCCCAACAGCCCCCCCATCCCTGGCAGTGCCCCCCCCAGCAGCCCCCCCACCCCTGACAATGCTCCCCCCAACAGCCCCCTCATCCCTGGCAGTGCCCCCTCTGCAGCTCCTCCCCTCCCCAAGCAAGCCCCCCCACCCCTGACAATGCCCCCCCCTCCAGCAGCCCCCTCATCCCTGGCAGTGCCCCCCCCCAGCAGCCCCCTCATCCCTGGCAGTGCCCCCCCCCAGCAGGCCCCTCATCCCTGGCAGTGCCCCCCTCCAGCAGTCCCCCCCTCCCACTTCCCTCCCCCCCCCCGCATCTCCCCCATCCCTGGCAGGGCCCCCCCCAGCATCCCCCCCCTCCCACTTCCCCCCCCCAGCAGCCCCCCCCCTCCCTGATAGTGCCCTTCCAGCATCCCCCTCCTCCCACATCTCCCCCCCCAACAGCCCCCCCATCCCTAACCATGCCCCCCCCCCCCCAGCAGCCCCCCCTCCCACCCCCCCTTTCCCCCCCCCCACCTTTTTGAGCAGCACAAACTCATTTTCCTTCTCGGTGCGGAGGTTGATTTCCTCCTCGAACCTGGGGGAGAGGGGAGGGTCTGGAGCTGGGGGGGGGACACGGGGAGGAGGGGACAGGGGGGACAGGGATTGGGGGGACACAGGGACACAGGGACACAGGGACACAGGGATACAGGGACACAGGGACACAGGGACACAGGGATACAGGGATACAGGGACACAGGGATTGGGGGGACACAGGGACACAGGGATTGGGGGGACACAGGGACACAGGGACACAGGGACACAGGGACACAGGGATACAGGGATACAGGGACACAGGGACACAGGGACACAGGGATACAGGGATACAGGGATACAGGGACACAGGGATACAGGGATACAGGGACACAGGGACACAGGGATTGGGGGGACACAGGGATACAGGGACACAGGGACACAGGGACACAGGGATACAGGGACACAGGGATACAGGGACACAGGGACACAGGGATTGGGGGGACACAGGGATACAGGGACACAGGGACACAGGGACACAGGGACACAGGGACACAGGGATTGGGGGGACACAGGGACACAGGGACACAGGGATACAGGGATACAGGGATTGGGGGGACACAGGGATACAGGGACACAGGGACACAGGGACACAGGGACACAGGGATACAGGGACACAGGGACACAGGGACACAGGGATACAGGGATACAGGGACACAGGGACACAGGGACACAGGGATACAGGGATACAGGGATACAGGGACACAGGGACAAAGGGACACAGGGATTGGGGGGACACAGGGATACAGGGACACAGGGACACAGGGACACAGGGATACAGGGACACAGGGATACAGGGATACAGGGATATAGGGATATAGGGATATAGGGACACAGGGATACAGGGACACAGGGACACAGGGACACAGGGATATAGGGATATAGGGATATAGGGATATAGGGACACAGGGATACAGGGACACAGGGACACAGGGACACAGGGATACAGGGATACAGGGATACAGGGACACAGGGACACAGGGACACAGGGATACAGGGATACAGGGATACAGGGACACAGGGACACAGGGACACAGGGACATGATGTGGGATATGGGGACACAGGGATGGGGGAGACAGGGGGACGTGGAGATGGGGGACACAGGGATGCAGAGACTTGGGGATATGGGATATGGGGACACAGGGATGTGGGGACATGGGGACATAGGATATGAGGACATGGGGACATGGGATGTGGGAACACAGGAATGTGGGAACACAGGGATGTGGGGATATGGGGACACAGTCTATGGGGACACAGGGATGTGGGGACATGTGGCAATGGGGACACTGGGATGCAGGGATGAGGGGACCTGGGCTATGGGGACACAGGAATGTGGGTCCCCAAGGGGGCTCAGGATGTCCCTGGCAGTGGAAGAACCCCCCCTGCCACCCCCTCCCTGGGCAAAGCCACCCTAGAGACAGCCCGAGGGGACATTCCAGCCCCATCCCAAGAGTGAGACGCCCCACCCAAGGCAGAAATGCCACCAAGGGGAAGGGTGACACTTCCCCAGCCCCTCCCACCAGAGAGGACAAGGACGGGGGAAGTCCCACCAACTCCAGCCAGGTCAGAGAATCCATGGAATGGGTTGGGTTGGAAGGGACCTCAAAGCCCATCCAGATCCAATTCCATGGGCAGGGACACCTCCCACTGGATCAGGGGGCTCCAAGCCCCATCCAACCCGGCCTTGAACACCTCCAGGGATGGGGCAGCCACCACTGCTCTGGGCAACCTGGGCCAGGGCCTCCCCACCCTCACAGGAGAACATTTCTCCCCAAGATCTCATCTCAATCTCCCCTCTTGCAGCTCAAAACCATCCTCCCTTGTCCTCTCCTGTTGGGGTTGGACTGGATGACCTTCATGATCTCTTCCAACCCAATTCCACGATTCCATCCCTACAATCCCTGACCAAGAGCCCCTCCCCAGCTTTCCTGGAGCCCCTTCCAAGGCTCCCCAAGGTCTCCTCAAGCCCTTGGTGGGACTGACTTGTTCTTGAACTCCTCCACCAGCCCCTGCATGTTGCCCAGCTCGGCCTCGAGGCGCAGGCGCTCCTGGCCCAGGTTCTCCAGTTGCCACCGGAGGCTTCCGACGTAGGCCTCGAAGAGACCACTCAGGTTGCTCCGCGGGGTCTTCTGGTTCTGCAGGAGGTTCCACTTGGTCTCCAGCATCTTGTTCTGCTGCTCCAGGAACCTAACCTGGGGGTGGGGTGGGGAAGTCAGCATCACAGACACTTCCAGCTGGGAATGCCAACCGTGGATGGGCACAACCACCCCCTGGATCTCAATCTCAACCATGGGTGGTCACACAAACCCTCCCCAGATGTCAATCCCAACCATGGATGGTCACAACCACCCCCTGGATCTGAATCCCAGCCATGGGTGGTCCAACAACACCCTCCCCAGGTGTGAATCCCAACCAGAGGTGGTCAAACCCCCCCCAACCCCAGATCTCAATCCCAACCAGGGGTGGTCAAACCCCCCCCAACCCCAGATCTCAATCCCAACCAGGAGTGGTCAAAACCCTCCCAGATGTCAATCCCAACCATGGATGGTCACAACCACCCCCAGATCTCAATCCCAACCAGGGGTGGGCTCTGGGTCCCAGTGTGGGTCATGGGGTTGGGTGCTGGGTGCTGGTTTGCATGGGGCAGAGGGTGAAGGTGGGTGGGGGGGTGGTAGAGGCAAGACTGGGTGCAAATCTTAGGGTCCTGGGTGCAAATTTGGAGGTTCTGGGTATAAATTTTGGGGTCCTGGGTGCAAAATTTGGGGTCCTGGGGGCAAAATTTGGGGTCCTGGGTGCAAATTTTGGGGTCCTGGGTCCAAATTTGGAGGTTCTGGGTGCAAATCTTGGGGTCCTGGGTGCAAATTTTGGGGCCCTGAGGGCAAATCTTGGGGTCCTGGGGGCAAATTTGGAGGTTCTGGGGGCAAATCTTGGGGTCCTGGGTGCAAATCTTGGGGTCCTGGGTGCAAATCTTGGGGTCCTGGGTGCTGCTTTGCAACGAGGAGAGAGTGAGGTGGGAAAATGTGACCAAGGTGGGGGTGGATGTCCCGGGGGGGGGTGGTTCTGGGTGTCCCAAAGGGGCCAAGAGGTCCCCAAAGGGGGTCTGAGAGACCCCAAAGGGGCCGAGAGGTCCCCAAGGAGGGGCAAAATGTCACCAAAGGGGGTCTGGGTGTCCCCAGGGGGACCAGGAGGTCCCAAAGGGAGCCAAATGTGCCCAAAGGGACCACCCAAAGGGTGTCCCTAAGGGGGTTTGGACATCTCCAAGGGGGTCTGGAGGTCCCCAAGGAGATCTGGAGGTCCTCATGGGAACAGAGGGGTTCAGGACTTCTCTGAGGGGGCCACAAGGTCCCCAAGGGGCTCAGGATGGGCCCAAAGGGGTCTGGAGGTCCCCAGGGGGGATCTGGACATCTTCAAGAGGGTTGAGACATTTCCAAAGGGGTCAGGAGGTCCCCAAGGGGGCCAAAACATGCCCAAAGGAGTCAGAAGGTCCCCAAGGAGATCTGGAGGTCCCCATGGGAGGACCTAAAGAGGTCAGGACTTCTCTGAGGGGGTCAAAATGTCCCCAAGGGGCTCAGGATGGGCCCCAAGGGGCCAGGAAGTCCCCAACGGGGTTGGAATATCTCAAAGGGGGTTGGGAGGTCCACAAGGGGGTCTGGACATCTCCAAGGGGGTCTGGAGGTCCCCAAGGAGACCTGGAGGTCCCCACAAGACCTAAAGAGGTCAGGACTTCTCTGAGGAGGTCACAACGTCCCCAAGGGGCCAGGAGGTCCCCAGGGGGGTTGGAACATCTCAAACGGGGTCGGGAGGTCCTCAAGGAGACCCGAAGGCCCCCCCACGGGACCTGAGGTGGCCAGGACTTCTCTGAGGGGGCCACAAGGTCCCCAAGGGGTCTCAGGAGGTCTCCAAGGGGTCTCAGGAGGTCCCTAGAGGGGGGGTGACGGCCCCACCTTGTCGATGAAGGAAGCGAACTTGTTGTTGAGGCTCTTGATCTGCTCCTTCTCCTCCCTGCGCAGCCGTTGGACGTTGGGGTCGATCTCCAGGTTGAGGGGGGTCAGGAGGCTCTGGTTGACGCTGACGGCAGCGATGCCACCACCTCCTGGCAGGGGCACCAAGGCCGGGGGCCGGGACCAAGCGGCACCGTAACGGCTCCCACCGCGGGCGGAGAAGGCCGGGGCCGAGCTCATCCTCAAGGAGGGACCCCCCGTGAAGGAGTGGGAGCCAAAGGAACGGCCAGGAACGGCAGAGCTGCTCCTCACAGACTTCCTGGTGACGGTGATGGACATGGCGAGGGCGGCAGGAGGGGTGGGAGGTGGGCAAGAGGGTTGGAAGTGGGCTGGAAGGTGGGGTAGAAGGGTGGAAATGGGTTGGAAGGTGGGGTAGAAGGTTGGAAATGGGCTGGAAGAGGTTTGGAAGGTGGGGTAGAAGGTTGGAAATGGGCTGGAAGAGGTTTGGAAGGTGGGGTAGAAGGTTGGAAATGGGTTGGAAAGGGTTCTGAGATGGGCTGGAAGGTTGGGAGATGGGCTGGAAGGTTGGGGAGAAGGTTAGAAGAGGATTAGAAGAGGGTTCTGAGATGGGCTGAAAGGTTGGGAGATGGTTGGAAGGTTGGAAGATGGGCTGGAAGGTTCAAAGAGGGTTGGAAGGTGGGCTAGAAGGGTGGAAATGGGTTGGAAGGTGGGGTAGAAGGTTGGAAATGGACTGGAAGAGGTTTGGAAGGTGGGGTAGAAGGTTGGAAATGGGTTGGAAGGTGGAGTAGAAGGTTGGAAATGGGTTGGAGAGGGTTCTGAGATGGGCTGGAAGGTTGGGAGATGGGCTGGAAGGTTCAAAGACAGTTGGTAGATGGATTAGAAGGTAGGGTAGAAGGTTAGAAGAGGATTAGAAGAGGATTGGAAGGTGGACAAGAGGGTTGGAAGTGGGGTAGAAGGTTGAAAGAGAGTTGGAAGGTGGAGTAGAAGGTTGGAAGAGGGTTCTGAGATGGGCTGAAAGGTTGGGAGACGGTTGGAAGGTTGGAAGATGGGCTGGAAGGTTCAAAGAGGGTTGGAAGGTGGGCTAGAAGGGTGGAAATGGGTTGGAAGGTGGGGTAGAAGGTTGGAAATGGGTTGGAAGAGGGTTCTGAGATGGGCTGGAAGGTTGGGAGATGGTCTAGAAGGGAGGGTAAAAGGTTAGAAGAGGATTAGAAGAGGGTTGGAAGGTGGGCAAGAGGGTTGGAAGAGGGTTGGAAGAGGGTTGGAAGAGGGATCCGAGACGAGTTAGAAGGTTGGAAGAGGGTTTGAAGGTGGACAAGAAGGTTGGAAGAAGGCTCCAAGGTGGGGTAGGAGGATGGAAGAAGGTTTCAAGGTGGGGTAGGAGGTTGGAAAAGGGTTTCAAGGTGGGCAAGGAGGTTGGAAGAGGGTTGGAAGCCGAGCGAGAAGGTCCCGAGGAGGTCCGGGGAGCGCCGGGCGGGCGGCGGGGGGAGGTTGGGTGCAGCCGCAGGACGGGAAGGACGGGCAGGACGGGTTTGGAGGCCGATCCAGGGCGGGGAGAGCAGAGCCCGGGTTCCTATTTCGGAGCTGGGGGAGGAGAAGCGCGATGGGAGGTCCCCGAGAGGCACCTGGGGAGCCTTAACCCCTTCGCGGCCACCAGGAGCCACCAGGAGGCACCAGGAGGTACCAGGAGGTACCAGGAGCCACCAGGAGGCACCAGGAGGGGGCCGCATCCTGCGCGGGGCTTGGGAGAGGTGGGAGGTGCAAGGAGGGCTTGGGGGAGTCGAGGGTGCTCACCCTGAAGTCCACCTGGTGGTGCCACCTGAGCCCCATCGGCCACCTCGGGGTGAAAACCTCCTGCCCTGGGTCCCCTGGGTGGCCCCATCCCATTGTCCCCATCCCATATTCCCATCCCATGTCCCCATCCCATATTCCAATCCCATGTCCCCATTGTCCCCATCCCATTGTCCCCATCCCATATTCCCATCCCATGTCCCCATTGTCCCCATCCCATTGTCCCCATCCCATATTCCCATCCCATGTCCCCATTGTCCCCATCCCATTGTCCCCATCCCATATCCCATCCTATGTCCCCATTGTCCCCATCCCATGTCCCCATCCCATTGTCCCCATCCCATATCCTATCCCATATCCCCATTGTCCCCATCCCATTGTCCCCATCCCATATCCCCATCCCATTGTCCCCATCCCATATTCCAATCCCATGTCCCATCTCATATCCCATCCCATATCCCATCCCATGTCTCTATTGTCCCCATCCCATTGTCCCCATCCCATATCCCCATTGTCCCTATCCCATGTCCCATCCCATGTCCCCATTGTCCCCATCCCATATCCCCATCCCATGTCCCCATCCCATGTCCCCATCCCATATTCCCATTGTCCCCATCCCATATTCCCATTGTCCCCATCCCATATTCCCATCCCATATCCCCATTGTCCCCTTCCCATGTCCCATCACATATCCCCATCCCATGTCCCCATCCCATTGTCCCCATTCCATATTCCAATCCCATGTCCCCATTGTCCCCATCCCATGTCCCCATTGTCCCCATCCCATGTCCCATCCCATGTCCCCATTGTCCCCATCCCATTGTCCCCATCCCATATCCCATGTCCCATCCCATATCCCATCCCATGTCCCCATTGTCCCCATCCCATTGTCCCCATCCCATATCCCATCCCATGTCCCATCCCATGTCCCCATTGTCCCCATCCCATATCCCATCCCATATCCCATGTCCCATCCCATATCCCATCCCATATCCCATGTACCATCCCATATCCCATCCCATGTCCCCATTGTCCCCATCCCATATCCCACCCCATGTCCCATCCCATATTCCCATCCCATTGTCCCCATCCCATGTCCCATCCCATATCCCACCCCATGTCCCATCCCATATCCCCATCCCATTGTCCCCATCCCATGTCCCATCCCATGTCCCCATCCCATATCCCCATTGTCCCCATCCCATGTCCCCATCCCATATCCCCATCCCATTGTCCCCATCCCATTGTCCCCATCCCATATCCCCATTGTCCCCATCCCATGTCCCCATCCCATATCCCCATCCCATTGTCCCCATCCCATATTCCAATCCCATGTCCCATCCCATGTCCCCATCCCATTGTCCCCATCCCATATCCCATGTCCCATCCCATATCCCATCCCATGTCCCCATTGTCCCCATCCCATTGTCCCCATCCCATATTCCAATCCCATGTCCCATCCCATGTCCCCATTGTCCCCATCCCATATCCCATCCCATATCCCATGTCCCATCCCATATCCCATCCCATGTCCCCATTGTCCCCATCCCATTGTCCCCATCCCATATTCCCACCCCATATCCTCATCCCCTCTCCCCAACCTGGGTCCCCAAGCTTTTGTCCCTGAGCTGGTTCCCCCAAGCCGTGTCCCCAACCCCCTGGAGATGCTCTCCATTCCTCCACAGTTGTTCTCCACCCCTTGGAGATCTTCTCCAACCCCCCAGAGATGTTCTCCATCCCCCCAAAAAGCTCTTCATCCTCCCAGAGAAGTTCTTCACCCCCTGGAGATGCTTCTCATCCCATAAAAACACCTCTCCATCCCCCCAAAAAGTTCTCCATCCCCCAGAGATGCTCTCCAACCCCCCAAAAAAGCTCTCCATTGCCCCTGGAGAAGCTGTCACCCCCCCAAGATGTTCTCCACCCTCCCAAGATGTTCTCCACCCTCCCAAGATGCTCTCCACCACTCCAAGGAGCTCTCCATCCCCTCAAAAACCTCTCTGTTCCCCTCTGAGAAGTTTTTCACTCCTTGGAGAAGTTCTCCATCCCCCTGGAGATGCTTCTCATCCCCTCAAAAAGCTCTCCATCCCCCCAGAGATGTCCTCCATCCCCCCAGAGATGTCCTCCATCCCCCCAAAAAGATCTCCACCCTCCCCAAAGCTGCTCTCCACCCCTCCTCGAGAAGCTCTCCATCCCCTCAGAGATCTTCTTCATCCCCCCCGAGATGTTCTCCACCCCCCGGAGATGTTCTCCATCCCCCCAAGAAGTTTTCCATCCCCTTGGAGATGCTTCCCATCCCCCTCCCAAGCTCTCCACACCCCCCCGGAGATGTTTCTCCACCCCTCCTGGAGAACCTCTCGACCCAGCCCGGCCTCTCTTATCACAAAGGAATTCGCGGCCGGACAAACCCTTCCCTCCCCACCGAGACCCCAGAAGATACCGGACCCTTCTGGAGGGGCCCCTGGGTGGGTGGGTGGGTGAGGAGGGGGGGATGGGGTGGGGTGAGGAGGACCCAGAACTCCACTGGATGCCCCCACCCTGGATCCCAGGAGGAGGAGGAGGAGGGTGGTGGGTCCTGGCTGCGGCTTCACCGCTCAGGAATGCGGTCGGACCTCGCCGTGTTGGTCTTAACCCTTGGAGAGCCGGGAGGTCCCGCTGACCCCTGCCCCGATGGGGGAGGGGAGGGGGGGGGTGTCCCCCGTGGTGCACCCATGGGTGGGGACATCGAGGTGGGTGGTGGTCCAGAGCCTCCAAAGGTCCAGATCAACCCCCTGGAGATGCCTTCATGGAGGAACGAGGGTCAAGGCTTGGCCAGGGTCGAATCCAGTCCAGCTGAGGGTGCTGAGGACACCCTGGGGGATCCTCTTGGTATCACCATGGGTGGGGACATCGGGGTGGATGGTGGTCCTGAGCCTCCAAAGGTCCAGATCACCCCCCCCCGGAGGGCTTGGTGGGGTCGAATGCAGCCCGGCTGAGGGTGCTGAGCACACCCTGAGGGGTCCCCACGGGTCCAGCCCCCCCCCCAAGCGCTGGGGTGGGGGAGGCTCTGGTAGAACCTTCTGGACCCTCGGCCGGGATTTATGGCCCAGCCTGGAGCTCTGGAGGTCCCCGGGGTCAGGGGGGTCCTGGTTGTCCCAAGCACCTCCCTCCCCACCCAGCAAGGGGGGACCCCAGGAGGGGGGGGGCCTTAGGGTGGGACCCCGAGGTGGGACCCCCTTTGACCACACACCACGGGGACCCCAAGGTGGGACCCCTTGACTGGACACAATGAGGACCCCAGGGAGGGACCCCCAAGTTGGGACTCCAGGATGGGACCCCAAGGTGGGACTCCTTGACCAGACCCCACAGGAACCCTGTTGTGGGACCCCAGGGTGGGACCCCCTTGACCCAGACACCACAGGGACCCCAGGGTGGGACCCTCTTAATCAGACCCCAAGGGGACCCCTGGATGGGACCCCAAGGTGGAACCCCAGGGTGGGACCTCACGGTGGGACCCCAGGGTGGGACCCCCTTGACCAGATACCATGGGGATGGCAAAGTGGGACCCCCAGGGTGGGACCCCAGTGTGGGACCCCCTTGACCAGACACCACAGGGACCCCAGGATGGGACCCCAAGGTGGGACCTCAAGGTGGGACCCCAGGGTGGGACCCCCTTGACCAGATCCCCCGGGTGCTCTCGTGCAAGGCCGCGTGTGCAAGGGTGCTTGTGTAAGGCTGCTGGTGCAAGGGTCCTCGTGTAAGGGTGCTGGTGCAAGGGCCCTCGTGCAATGGTGCTCGTGCCACGGAGCTGGTGCAAAAGTGGGTGCTGGTGCAAGGGTGCTCATGCAAGGGTGCTGGTGCAAGGCTCCTCGTGCAAGGGTGCTTGTGTAAGGCTGCTGGTGCAAGGCTGTTCATGCAATGGTGCTGGTGCAAGGGTGCTGGTGCAAGACTTCTTGTGCAAGGGTGCTCGTGCAAGGGTGCTGGTGCAAAAGTGGGTGCTGGTGCAAAAGTGGGTGCTGGTTCAAGGGTGCTTGTGCAAGGCTCCTCGTGCAAGGGGCCTGTTTGTGCAAACCCGGCACTCGTGCAAAGCCGCTCATCCCCGTGTCCCCCCCCCCCCCCGTGGGGCGGGGTCGGAGCGTCCCGAGGTGGGGGGGGGGGCGCATTCCAGCGTTACCGGCAGCGCTGGGGGGGGGGGGGAGCCCCGGGGGGGGGATCCGTGGGGCGATGTGGGGCTGGGGGGGGGGGGGGGACAGGGGGGTGAGCCGTGGGGCGCCCCAAAATGTGGGGCTGAGCCCCTCCCCGCACCCCACAAATTGTGGGGCTGAGCCCCCCACCCCGCACCCCATAAATTGTGGGACTGAGTCCCCCCTCCCCGCACCCCTTAAATTGTGGGGCTGAGGCCCCACTCCTCACCCCATAAGTTGTGGTGCTGAGCCCCCCCCGCACCCCATAAGTTATGGGGCTGAGCCCCCCCCAGCACCCCACAAATTGTGGTGCTGAGCCCCCCCCGCACCCCATAAGTTGTGGGGCTGAGTCCCCCACCCCGCACCCCAAAATATGCGGGGCTGAGCCCCCCCCCCCCCCCCGCATGCCCCCCAAGTTGCGGGGCAGAGCCCTAAGAACAAAGCCCCGGGGCCGGGGCCGGATCCGGCCGCACCTTCCCTGGGCCCCGAGCGGGGCGGGTCCTGCGCTCCCGGCTATAAATGCCCTTCCCTCTGTCCGTCTGTCTGTCCGCCCGCCTCCGGCCGCCTGTCCGTCCGTCCGTCCGTCGGTTCGTCCGTCCTTCCTTCTGCTCGCCCACCCTTCGGTTCTCCTCTCCGTCCTCTCGTCCGTCTGTCCTTCTGCTCGTCCACCTCTCCAGCTGCTCGTCCATCCTTCCCCCGTCTGTCTGTCCATCCGTGTCCACCCCATCCCGTTCCCTCCGGCTCCTCCACCTCCTTAGGGTTCTCCTCCACCCCAAGGTTCTCCTCCTCCACCTCTCGGTTCTCCTC